>VWPU01001718.1:0-16781 GCA_013398955.1 Callaeas wilsoni | reverse complement strand
CTGGCACGTTCCGCTGAGCGAGAGCTAGCTGGTCAGCTTGGCTGTGAGAAGCAGCAAGAGCCTGATTGTGCCTCGAGCTGAGGAGAAACTTTGCAGAGCACACAGTGCGTGAGCGCAGTATCCACTCTGAAAAGCCGCAAAGCTTAATGCCATATCTGCTCTTCAGTTCTGTCCAGAGCACGCAGGAGAAAAACGAAGCAGCCGTGGGCCGGGCTCGTGTGCGAATCGCACAGGCTGCAAAAGGAGCGCGCCCTCATCTTCCTTCCTTGCTCAAATCACCTTCCCGTTCATAAGCGTGAAGTTTCGGGACAGGGCTTCTTGCTTCTGCCTAAGTCTTCATCTAGCACTCTGGGAAAGCCGTGTCCTTACCCTTTAGGCTCCGAGATCCAAAAAACCCCGTGGCACATGCAGCAGAGAAGGGTAGTCCAGAGCGCGCAGGTGAGTTTCAGGTGGCTTACGTGCGGCAAGGGAAAGATGCAGCTTTTGCTTCTACAGCCTTTTTCTCTACGGGAGCAGATGCTGGCACTTGACAACGAAGCTGAGAAAAGCGTGTCGGAAGGTCTAGCTGAGAAGGGGAGTACAGATCCACAACGAGTTGTGCGCACTTTCAAGGCTGTTTGGAGAAGGGGGGGTGTGGGGGTTACTTCAACAACACTTTTCCCCTGGACGCATGCTTCTGGCTGACCTAGAGCTGCATGGACTTTGCAACGCTGAAGCTTTAGGAAAGTGTTTATCTCCACGTTACGTGATGAAACTCAAAGGCAGCGCGTTACTTTTGCATGCAGCAAGAGCCTTCTCAGCTGATTCTGATTGTGAGCTAGCTTTCCTGGACTTTTGCAATTCGGTACACAGCGCACACAAGCCCGGTGCTCTGCGGCTTGCTTCTTCGCCTTTTGGAGCAAGTCGCGCTTTCCTTCTGCAGGAGGCAAATCGTCGGCTGCTTCTGGCCCAGAACGCTGGGCAGGCAGCCGAGCGCTCCAGCGCACCGCTTCTGCCGACCCACGCCTGGGCCGTGCTCCTTCCTTCTCAGCGCCGCGTAGCACCACACTCTGCGTCTCTTGTCGTCTGAATCTTACCGGAAAGCTTTTTGGCTACTGTGCCAGGACAGCAGACTTGCCTGCGGCTTGCCCCTGCAACTCGTGGAAACTTGTCTCTGCACCGCATTCAAGGGGCAGTCCTCGTTCCTAATACAAGCAGCAAAGAGCCCTCACACCGCGGCGCAGTCTGCACGGTCGTTCCCGGGTGGAAAACCTTTTTTTTTTTTTTTGTGTCTGGGGTTATGTTACTTGTAATATTCATTGTATATTTCTGGATTAATACACTGTAGCACTCCAGTCAAAATTTGTCCCAAATATTACATTTGTTTTTTAATCAACTGTGCTTTCTTTTCAAACACTCTAATTTCCTTTTTAGCAGTAAAATTATCAGGTTCACAGTAGCCTCCTCTACCACCTTTTCCTTTTGCCCTGATAAAGGCAAATCATCCACATATTTCAACATCCTAACTCCTGCGTGTGGAGTAAAATCTCTTAATATTTTCTGCGAAGCTTTCCCAAACAAAACTGGTGACTGTACATCCTTGCAGAAGGACTGTCCATGTCAATCGGTATTTTACCATTTTCTCTCCTTCATCCTGTTCTTACTCAAAGGCAAAATACTGTTTACTTTCCTCTGTAATCGGACAGATCCAGAAAGCATCTTTTAAATCCGGTACTAAATAATACTGATGTGAAGAAGGGATTTAATTCAGAATGATACAGGGATCTGGAACTGTGGGACACCTTGTTTTGACAATTTCACTTGTTATTCTTAAATCCTGCACCATTCCGTAGGTTCCATCTGGTTTCTTAAGCAGCAGGACAGGAGGGATACAGGGATACATCCATGGCTCCAAAAGACCTGCCTTTAACAAGGACTCAGTGACAGGCTGTAAGCTTGTCCTGATTGCCTCAGAGTAGTTTGGAGAGGCTGTATATCTAATTTTCCATATTTCCCTGGGGCTGCCCACACTTCTGGGTTTATTTCAGCACAAGCCTTCTCAGACATTCTATACAAACTTACCAGTGTTAGCCCTCCATATCTTTTTTCACAATACTAATTTGCAATCCCTTCCCAGTAAATTACAATCCCAATTAGGAACGAACAGAAATTCATGCATTTCAAACCTATTCCTCACATCTACTAATAGTAGTTGAATAAAATGCACCGGCTCATGCTTTCCACTCTCCCCTTGTATAATCAAAGATCTTTTTGACAGTATTTGCCCCCTTAGGGCTCGAGAGGCCCCTGTGTCTATCAGGAAACACCTCCTCTCCATCCAGACCCACCTCAAAATTTAGCAAGGGCTCCAGTGTGGTGGGTCCCTGGTATAATGGGAACCCCTCATACCCCTAACAATCCATCTCCATTATCCTCTGGACTTTGTCCTCTTCAGGATCCAGCTGTCTCTGTGGACATTCCCACTTCCGTTGTCCCTCTGATTTACAGAGAGCCCAGTGATTCTTTCCCAATTGCTGTTTGGCTTGACTCTCCCCTGCTGAGGAGAGAATGCCTCTGCCATGTCCTTGTGGCCGACTCTGTTCCTGCTATTCCTGGGGATTCCTTGGGTCCTGCAGTTTATCCCTCCGGAGCCGTAAAAACTCTGCTATCACCTTTGTCTTTGCCTTTGCCTTTTCCTCATCCCTTCTGATATACACTTGCTCTATCTTTCTGACCAGTTCATCCAGGGACTTATTCTGCCTTTCCTCTAGCCTCCCCTATTCCCCTCTATGGGTACTAATTCTCCCCCAGCTCAAAATCATTCATTTCTCCAGTGACTCAAACAAAATCCTTAAAAGAAAATCCTAATTCTTCCACGTACAATCCTCATTTCTCAGATATTCTTTCCTCCTCCTCCTCCTTGTTCTCACCCTCTTTATCACACACCGTATACCAGAGCAGTTCTCTGTCCCTGCCGCAGTGTCCAAACATGGCCCCTCCCACACATCCCACACACACGGCGCTCCCAACAGGCACGCCTGGCAGCACCACAAGCAGCCGGGGCGTCTCAAAGCCTCATGGGGCCAGGGGACCACTGCAGCCCCTGCGTGGGGGGTGGCATTGTCAGGTGCCACCCGGCGCTAAGCCCCAGCAGCCCCACAGCTCCCCACAGGCCCCCAGCCTGTGCTCCCGGTCCCACACTTCCGTGCCTGGTCCTGCCACTCCTTGCCTCGACCGTATTTCTCCACAGTGCCCTTCAACCAATCCTTTCCCAACATAACAACACCTTTCGTCCATCTCCTGTTGTCAAGACCCCTTCTCGACTCCCCTTATTGCTTGCCCTTGGCATGGATTGTTGAGACCCTTTCTCGACTTTCTCTTACTGCCTCCTTTGGGCATCCATGTCCTTAATTACCTCTGGGAGAATGTGTAAACCAACTCGACATTCTTCCAAGGAATTCTTCGCCGATATTTTGGGATCGTCATCCCTTTGGCCGGGGCCCCTTCTCAGCTTTACCTTTGTACCCTCCATGGGTGCCCTCTTTCACCTGTGCTACCCTCCCTGTGTGGCCTCTTAGGTTTACTCCCCAAAGATCCCATTGTACTCACTGGTAAGATTTTCAGTGGTCCTTCCCTGCGGACTCCTCATGAACCCTTGCTGGTCTGCCACTCCTCTGTCTCCTGGACAGTCTCAGGAACCCAATCAATCACTCGGTTTGCCAGACTAAAAAGACCCACAGCAAAATACATCCTCAGGAAGGCTGCTGCCAATCCTCGAGAACTCCAATGGCTCCCCTCATGGAGTTGTTCTAATAATTGTAGGGCCAAAGCTTCTGATATCCATTGTTTGCCATCCCTTGCTAACCAATTATCTCCTTTTTTCTCTGCCCCACTAGTTTTAATTATCTGCAGCCCCTCTGGTGGAAAAGACAGTTTCTCTGGCAGTGATTGTGTCACTGGCAGCGAAGGAAGGATCTTTGAGAGTTCTGGCAATAGTGTTGCTTTCTGAGTTTCTTCATCTGCCAGTCGATTACGTATTGCCTCCTCCGAGTACTCTGCCTGATGTCCCCTAAAGTACATTATTGACACCCATTTCAGTAAATTCACCACCTCCAATAGACAAGTAATTAAGCTCTCATGAGCTAACCTTTTTCCCCTGCACATTAATAAACTTCTTTCCTCCCACAGTTTTCTAAACACATGTAGCACTCCACATGCAAAATTAGAATCAGTAAGAATGTTACTTCACAGGCTCTCACAAGTGCATACAGCTCCTCTCTTTGAGCTGACTGTGTGGGCAGCAACATACCCCCCTTCCTCTAATTCCCTTCCCTTAATGATTAGTGTCTCCTGTAACTCGCTTCCCTCCTACTAGCCCTGAAGTCTCAGTAATAAGCACATTTTCTCCCTTAGGTCAGGGAACGTAATTCTGTAAACCTGTAAATTTTCCCCAGCCCAGGTCTGGAGACCTATCGCTTGAATGCAGTCATGGTTTTTTTTCCCAGCGCCCCTCTCCAGGACTGTTCAAACAGGTGGCTGTGTTAAAGCCTTCCTCATTTCTCTATCCTAAATCTTTCTGTTCCATTAAATATGTTTTAGATCATAGTAACTGAGCAATGGACATCCACTTAGAGGAGTTTTTGGTTAACAAAATTTTAATTTGATGTGAGACTTGAATAATAAAACATTCTCCTGTCATCAGTTTTTGGGCTTCAGTTACCATTAAAGCCACGGTTGCAGAATTCTGCAGACAGAGTCCAGCCTCTAGCCCCTGGGTCTAACGTCTTACAAAAGTAAGCAACAGGCTGCCATGTTCCCCTGTGCTCCCGTACTAAAATTCTTTTAGTATGGTCCTGTTTAACAACAACATATAATTGAATATTTTTTCCCTATCTGGAAGGGCTAGGGCAGGAGCTTCTGTCAATCTGGTTTTTTCTTCTAACCCTTTAAAATTCTGCTTTTCTTCTGGTGTCCGTTCATCCCGTTTCTTAATTGGTGGCACAAGAGTATTACAGGGAGACATCTACGGCTCCAAAAGACCCTGCCTTTAACAGGGACTCAGTAACACACTGTAAGCCATTCTTTCCCTCCCTTGAGAAGAGGATATTGCTTTTTAGACACCACTTGTTCTGGTTGCGTCAAAGTAGTTTGGAGAGGCTCCATAACTAATTTTCCAGATTTCCCTGGGACTGCCCACACTTTTAGGGTTACGGCAGCATAGATCTTCTCGGACATTTGACACAAAGTTCCAATAGTGTTAGCTTCTGCATCACTTTTTACAATGTTATTTTACATTCCCAATGAGGCAGCAAATCCCTACCCAGTAAATTATAACTACAGTTAGGAAAGAACAGAAATTCATGCATTTCAAACCTATGTCCCCCATCTACTAATCATGGTTGAATAAAACACATTCACTCTACTTTTCCGCTTACCCCCTGAATAATTAAAGAACTCCTTGACAATTCTTCCCTTTAGGGATAAAATTCAATGTGGATCGAGAGGCCCCTGTGTCTATCAGGAAACACCTCCTCCTGGTCCGCGCCTACCCTAAATGTCCTCAAAGGTTCCAGAGTGGTGCGTCTCTGGTATAATGGGAACCCCTGACACCCCTAACAATCCATCTCCATTAATCTCTGGACTTCCTCCTCCTGAGGATGCAGCCATTTCCGGGGACATTCTTGCTTCCAGTGTTCCTGCAGATAGTACACTGATTCCTTCTCAACTGCTGTTTCAGGCAGCTCTCTCCTGCTGAGGACAGAATGCCTTTGCCATGTCCTTGTGACCAATCCTGTCCCTTCTGTCCCAGGGGACCCTCTTGGACCCTGTGGTTTATCCCTCTTTGGCTGTAAGAACTCCACTGTCACCTTTGCCTTCAGCTTTTCTGCATCCCTTCTTACATACACTTGGTGTATTTTACTAACTAGTTCATCCAAGGCCTTATTCTGCCCTTCCTCTAGCCCCCACCCTGCTACTGTTTATGGCTGCTCATTCTCTCACAGCTCAAAATCATTTGTTTCTCCAGTGATTTCTCCAGTGACCCAAACAAAATCCTAAAAAGAAAACCCTTATCCTTCCAAGTACAGTCTGCATTTCCCAGATATTCTTTCCTCCTCCTTCTCCTTGTTCTCACCCTCCTCACCATACACAGTATACTGGAGCCAGTCTCCATCCTGCCACAGTGTGCAAACGCGGTCCCCATCGGCACACCCAGTGGACACAGCCGGTACATCACAGGCAGCCAGGACATCCTGCAGCCTCATGGAGGCTGGAGGGCCACTGCCACCCTTGCCTGGAGGGGTGGCGGGGTCAAGTACCACCTGGTGCTCAGCCCCAGCTGCCCCACAGCCCTGTCCCAGCCCCACCACTTGTCACAGGCCCCCAGCCCATGCTCCCAGTCCAGCACTTCTGCGCCTGCTCCTGCCACTTCCCATCGTAGAGAAACACCTCTAAATCCTGACTTCTTTTTTTTCCCTGTCCTGAAAGCTGGGGATACAAAGAACCTGCAGCTGGCCGGGGATCAACTAGCAAAGGTTGTGGATAAATGCCTTCTGCTGCTACTTGCCTTAACCATATTTCTCCACATTCTACCTCAACCAATCATTTCCCAACATACCAACACCATCCATCCCCTGTGGCCAAGATCCCGTCTTGACTCCCCTTACCGCCCCTGTCTGAGCACATATTGTGTGAAGATTCCCTCTGGACTCCCCTTATTGGCCCTCTAAGCATGGATTTTCCTTGATTACCTCTGGGAGAATGTGCAAGCTACCTCAACACTCTCCCAAGGGATTCTTCACAGATATTTCGGGATTGTCATCCCTTTTGCCAGGACCCCTTCCCAGCTTTACCTGCGCTACACTCCATGGGCGTCCTCTCAGATTTAATCCCCAAAAATCTCATTGACTAGTGAGATTTTCAGTGGTCTTTCCCTGCAGACTCTTGACAGACACCGTGGTCTGCCACTTTTCTGTCTCCTGGACACTCTTGGGTACCTAAACAATTGTCCGGTACCCACCGCCACTGAAGGGAGCTGATCACCAAAGCTGAGTGAGGGGTGCCTTCAGCTCCGCTTGCCGCCTGATGGCCCCAGATGGTGGAAAGATCCTGGATGAGTCCTCATTTTGTTAGGAAAATTAATCCACAATGTCAGAAGTTTATGTCCAAAAAGGACACAGAGGAGTCCTGTGACTTTACTTGAATAAAAGCTGCATTTCCCATAGGATCTCTCAGATGGTTGGAGGAACACAGCCCCCTTTTTATCCTAAGTTTCTGGCTGCATCATCCTCTTCTTTTTCCCCATTGGCCAAGGTAATCAGAATGTACAGGCTTCCCGAATCGCATAGTCTAGGCCCCACTCAAATATACACCTCTCCTCCTTCTGTTATAGAAAAGAGAGAAAAACGAACTATTCCTAATTCTACTAAGTCTTTGTTCTCTTGCTCTAGGTTCAGGAATTTTATATGGCCTTGGCTGAGCAACAGTGTGTGTTGATTAGTAAAAGTTCCTATAACAAAGAGTTTCTTCTGTTACTGCACTATCTATCCATTCCGAGCCCTGTCTACAAGGAGATCCAAACAGTCTGTTTGTAAAGACACATTCATCTTACTCCTTTCACTCCCACACATTCTTGGCAGTGATTTGCCTCCCACTGGCACTGCACCTTCTACAAAAGCCCTGCACACACCCCTCCCTGCAGACACACATACACGTACCCTGCACGCTCCGGCACACCGCACCCCCACAAACACACTTTCCTCCACTGCCTTACATTGACTTGCTCACCCATCCCCCAGCTGACTTCTTCACCCATTTGTACAGGTCCAGCCTTGCCTTCCCCTCTCCTTCTAGCACTTGCACTGCCTCACCTTGCAAAACCACCACTTGTCTTGCCTTCCATTACCTTTATCACCCCTCCCATACCTGGAATTCAAGACCCCTTTCTCATGACATTTCCTGGCCTTGCCCTGCCCTGTCTGCTCCCCCTACTACTCTCAAAGCTCTCATGTGTCCCCAGTGTTTCAGGATCACATGAGAGGAAGCCCAGGGGAGGACGCATGCTGCCACATTCGTCTCTCTGGGCAGCTTTGGTCTGGCACCAATCCTTGCATGTCTTGAATTTTGGACAGACAATTCACATTTCGGCCTTGGGCTTGGGGACCAGAATGGCAGTTGTCTGGCATATGAAGGAAAGCAGGTAGCCCAAGTGTTTTAGGTGCAGATTAGAGACTGCCCAGGCGGGATCAAGGCCGGACCGAGCATTTCACCCTGGCTGTTTTTGAGTACCAGCAATCCGTGAATATGCCTCTCGCCAGCCTTTCCTTGTGTTGGCAACCCAACAGTTTCCTTGCCTTGCCCTGCTAACCCTCCCTTAGCCTTGCATTCCCTTGCATGTCCATACCCCACCCTTGACCTGTCTACTGCTTTCCTTCAGGGCCTTGCTTCACCTAGTCCTTCTTGTTTCTTCCTGGCCTACCCATGACTGGCCTTACCTTCCTATGCCCAGCCTTACCTATAACTCCTGGACCTTCTCTCACCTACCACTCCATTTGCTTTCCCCCCACAGCTCTGGCCTTGCCTAGCTCTCCCTTGACTTGCCCATAATTGCCTACACTTGGTTTGCGTTACCTTGCCTGCATGGAAGGCAAGGTAGAGAGTGGTAGGCAAAGGCAAAACAAAGCAAGGCGAGGCAAAGGGTGAGGCAAAGACATAGGCAAGGGAAGCAAAGCAAGGGTAGGCTAGGAAAAACTTGCCAAGGTACTGAAGGCAAGGCAAGGCCAAGTGACCCAGAGTACTTTTCCTTGGGGAGCAAACGGGACATAGTGCCATTGTTGGTGGAGCACATATTAAGGTGCCATGGGGAGGAATAGTCCAGCAAGAGATTTCTGATGTGGCCCCCTCTGTGTAGCAGCAGTAGTTGGATGTATGCACTACTAGAAGTGGTATGCAACTTTCATTTGGTAAGTTCCTGAATGAGAATGGCAAAGCTTTTTATGGGAAGGACAGCACGTAGCCCCAGTGTGTAGATAAGAAGCTGCCTCATGCAGGTCAAGGGCAACAGCTTTCTGTCCTGGCATATTTGCTGTGGAAGCACTGCCTCAATTCGTACAATTACGGAGTCAGTATCCATCTTTGGAAGGTGGTGTCCTAAAAGATTTAATTTGGCATGTGGTTTCCATTTCTCAGAGGTGGTCTTCTTGAGATTCTGGCAGCACATGTCTTTTGGACAAGGTAAGCAGCTACGCTAAGTCTTGTGAGTCTTATATGATCCAGTGCCTCGGGCAGGTAATGCCCAGTAACAGTGTTCTCCAGGCACCTTTGTATGGCATCAGTCCCTGGATGTATTGTATTTTGGAGGAGAGGTTGCCATTTTCTTTCAGATGGGCTTCTAGTTCCTCTCTTTGGCAAAGAAAGCAAGTTTGGATGCACACATTGGGTGGCCTTAGTGGATTTAAAGGCTCTTCCCAACAGGCAGTTGTCTGGGTTAGAGCTGTTGAACTGTCAGTGGGAATGCAAATGCCAAACTCCTGAGCTTTTTGTCCTGGTAATTTTAGTGTGTGAGCAGTCCCTGATGCCGTTCCATTTGGATCCTGACTCTGTGAGGCTGAAGGCTTAGGATGGTACTTAGAGCTGAGAAGGAAAGTGTCGATAGCAGGGTGGGTGCTGGGAGTCCGATGGGTGCAGTTGAAGTTGTAGGCAGCAAGAGCTTTCTCAGCTGGCACTCTTGTGAGCTCTGGTGTTGCCAGATGTTTTCAAGTTTGTTACCGGAGTCTGCGAGAGGGGANTCAAGTTTGTTACCGGAGTCTGCGAGAGGGGAAAAAAAGCTTTCTTAGGGCAAAGGAGCTCGTGTTGCCCTTTGAGTGCGGTGCAAGGAAGAGTTTGCACTTGGAAGGGGCAGATCAGCGAAACCCTCTTGTCCTGAAACAGTTGATTTGAGAGCAGGGACGTTTCCAACTTGGCTCTGCGCTTGGGGTGGTTTCGAGCTGGGCTCGTTGCGTTTCGCTCTTTTGCAAGTCGACGGCGCCATCGTGTGGTTGTTCTGATGAGCGCTGACAGTTGCCAGGAAAAAGCCAAGCGTTTTTCTGGCTCGGCCGCATCCGTGTGGGAGCAGTTGGTGGAAGAGTTCCGCTGTGCATCCGGGCCCTTGGAAGAGAAAAGACTTGAAAGAATGTGTTCCTATATGTAGCGGGAAAGGAAGAGGAATCGTTTCATTGTTGGCTGTGCAGTTTATAGGCTGCAAAAGAAAAGGCAATTATAGCATGGCCCCTTTCTTTTAGAATGTTTTCTGTGCGATCAGCTGCTCAACATGTAACTCACACCCACTGAACTGCATCAAACTCTCTGAACATATGCACTTTCCCTCAGGCTTTATTTACCATCTTACCCTCTCACTCTTGCAGATCCCAAACGCCTTCAAAACATACAGCAGCTGCTTGCAAAGAAAATGTCTGAGAACAAAAAGCCACCGCTGGCCTTCACAATCCCTTTGCAGATTGTAAACTAGACGAAACACACTAGCGATTTGCACTTTCCTCCTCAACTATATATACATCATCACATTCTCTTAAAGTGGCAGAGTCCATTTTTACAGCGAACCGTATCCAGCTGCAGTTCAGACTGAGAGATGTGCCAGGACAGAAAGAATTTGCAGAACTTCTCTCTTCCCTGCGTAACCTGATATTTGCAATGCAATCACTTTCACACCCCTTCAGTGTAACGGAATCCAAGCAGCTATAGCTTACAGAGAAGTAAATGTCAGGACAGAAGACGTTGCTAAAGTAGCCATATCACCTATCATCATCTAATTGCACACAGCACACTGGGACTACATACCTTCCTTCTTACATATATGGACTGTCATATTTTTCATTCTTCCAGCTCCATCGCAGTTGCCCAGCAGCTGCCCTCAGCAAAGAGTCTGTAGAAGAAAAAGCCATTGCTGGGCTGCACCTTCCCCTTTGTCACACCTAAGCCACATCAAACTCACTAGTGCACTCTGTATATCAGTTCTCCGCTGCATCTACCATTGTGTTCTCTGGATCTCAGGACCTAAACATCAGGGCAATAGTATTCACAGAGAGCTGAAAAAGGAAAAGAGGAGTAGGAAACAGCACAAGCAGCTGTTGTTGATCTTTCTGCTTAAGGACTGCTAAAGTGTATTCGACAGGCAAAGAAGTGGCAGCTAGGCTCCTCTTGCAGCCTGTAGGATGCGCACAGCAGCCCAGTGCTCTGCTGCTTCATTCTTGGCCTTTTGTAATCTGTCGCACTTTCATTCTTCCAGAGGCGAATCGTCGTCTACTTCTCACACAAAACACTTTGCTGGCAGTGAAGCACTCCAGCGCACTGCTTCTGCTGAAACACGCCTGGGCCGTGCACTTGCCTTCTAAGCGCTACGTCCCACATCATTCTGCCTCCCTTGTCTGAATCTAATCAAAAACTTTCTCATCTGCGTCTAGCACAGAGAACTGTACCAGGACAAGGAGTTTTCCTCTTGTGGAAACTTGTATTTGCACCACATTCAAGAGGCAGTCCTCTTTCTTTTACAACCTGCAAAGCGGCGCCAGATGGCTGTGCTCTCTGCCCCGTCCTTCTCAGCTCGAAGTACCATGGCGCACATCACAGCCTCGCAAAGAACTAAAGCTCCGGATAGACGACTTGCACAGAAAATGTGCCTGGACAAAAACAGGTTCTTCATGTCCCTTTCTCCTTGCCCACATTGTGTCTTTTATGTTGAATGTCCTGGACATAGAACGACTAATCCAGCAAGTGCTTCCCTTCTGGCATATTTCACTGAGCGAGAGCTACGTGCACAGTTTGGCCTCTGCAAAACAGAAAGGATAGGAGTGCACCTAAAGCTGAGGAAAAACTGTGCTCAGCACACAGTGGTCGTGTGTGGTATCCATGCTGAAAAGGGGCAAAACTGAAAGCCATCTCTGGGCTTCAGTTCTGTCCGGCTCACATCAGGCAAAGAATGAAGCCGCAGAGCAGCGGGGTTGTGTGCGCAGTGTAGTGAATTGCAAAAGTCCAGCAACAGGTCGTTGTCAATCTGAGTCAGCTGAGAATGCTCTTGTTGCTTGAAAAAGTACCGCGCAGCCGTTGGACTTCATCACAGAACGTGGAGATGAGCTCTTTCGTACACCTTCAGTGTTGCAGAGATCTGCAGAAGAGAAGACAGTATGAAACAGTGCAGGTGTAAAAGTAGGTCACAGAAATGTAGGATAATATGAATCTGAAAATGTTTTGGCTCTTGATTTAAACCCCTGAGCCAGCTATGTTTCAGGTTGCAGAAGCTGCAGCTGATGTGGCAGAGGCGGGGCCCCCCCGCCAGGGCTCGGCCTGCCTTCCTGCCACCCCTGGTAGCCTCAGGGAAACAGCACACTACTCCATCTGCTTTAAAAACAAACAAGCAAACAAAAAGCCCAGTGTAAAAATATGCAAAAGTCTTCAAACTACTTATCAGTGCTTGCTTGGAGTTTGTTAATGGAGCAAACAGTTTTTTGGTAAACTGATATTGCTGGTGGTACTTTTAGATGAGGTTCCTCAGCTTCAGAAAGAGGAGATGGTGGTCATGTACCCCTGAGGAATGCTGGAAACAGTAAGACTGCTCAGTCATTTAAAGATGGCTAGAAAATGGGTGTAGCAACTACACACTCTGTGAGTAGTCAGTCTTTAAGTCATGTAATGACTGGCACTTCAGTGTGAACATCACATCGACACCAAGAGATCACATCAGGATGTGTTGCATGACAGCAAATTGGGCCAAAATATTACCGATTTGGACCTAGGTGGTTGGGCCACCTTTGCTTAACCCGGCAAAGGGATGTAAGTCAACGATGTTTGAAAAGTAGCCATAAAAGATAGTCCCTGTAGTTTGTTGGACAGGCACAACTGTGCAAAGCTCCGTTGACAGGTCACTGGAAGTAGCTGTTGGAATCTAATTGCAGTTTGACACTTCACTAGTCTGCATCACTAGGAGGCTAGACCGAGAGGTGGTGCACTTTTTTTCAGAGTAATGGCCCAATGAAGAGCAGCGTTGACTGCGATGACTGCTGTTGTACCCTTCAGGAGGAATGGCCTAGGCCATTCTCACTGTGTGAGAATGTGTGAATTCTCACTGTGTGAGAATTCATGGTTCATTCTAACAGAACCTCCTTGGTTCTGTTGGTTTGGTTTCACATCTGGAGCAAATGAACAGCATTGGAAGAAATTCATAGAGCAGAAGTGAATGTATCCAAAGCACTGGACTTCATTGTCCTTCAGCAGCACAATGTAATTGAGTGTAGTCTAATTAGGGGAGTGCTGACCATCAGTGATATCAGATTTTTTAAAAGTTCCTAATTCTGTCAAAACAAGAAAGAAGGAAAGTGATGAAGATGAAATCCTTGAAATCCTCTTAAATCTGCCTACCCAAGAACTTCAGAGGTAGTTGTAATGTGTACTCAGCTATTTCAGCACTGAAAGGATATTGGAGTCACTTAAAGAGAGGTTTCCTATGTATATTAATACACCGGCACGCTGGCTGGGCTGGGGGTGCTGCAGCTTGTTCCGGAATGTCCAACATAAAGGGAGAACGCCCCGGGGCACCTCGGTGCCTCGCTAGCCAGCCTCCCAGCCCGTGCGGTGGAGGGCACGAAGCCCAGCGTGCCTGGGGCTTGTAGATAGCCCAGGTGTGGCCAGAAACAAATGCGCAGAGGAGGCTCCTTTGGCCGGTGTTCCAAGGGTTTATTGTAGAAGCTCCCTTGAAGAGGACCGGATATGAAGAGGACAAGATAAGAGACTGAGGAGCTTTTTAAAGGGATACAGGGGGAAGGGGCGGGGATGGCATAGCAGGGACCTATAGGAAGAGGAGAAAGGTGGGGAAGGTCTGGCTACCTTCCCTTAGGGGATACAAGGGGTGTCTGTCAACTGTAGACAGAACCGCCCCTCAGGAATCCTAGGAATTCAAAGGCAGAAGCCATCTTCACAGAAAGGGGTTTTTACTCTTTGGTACCAGCGCACCAAACCGCTTTTTCTGGGCTCTGTGGCCCCCTGGTTGGTTCATTCACCACAACACCTATGGAATAGTATAAAAGTGCAATAACGGTAACAAGTTTTCATACAGTAGTTTGAGCACAGAAGGAATAGATGTATGCTCTCGGATGTTTAATCCTGCTGGCACAAGAGCCAGCATTGAGCTTTTCTGTTTTAAATCCAGACTTAGAGCTCTGCAGGGATCACTGCAGCATGACTTTGTGACAAGGAAGTGCCGATTAATGCATAAAACTTAAGATGCTTTCATTATATCCTCAATCAGCTTTGAAAACCTATGAATATCTGGCATGTTGCAACTTGAGAGTCATGGCCAAGGTTTCCCCAAACATTTTATAATACCATGCTATAGCTTTCATTGCTAAAGAAATAGCATTGAGCATATTGCTGGCAAAATGCTGAAAGAATAAGCCCAAAAAAGATCCTTTACTGGGAAGGATGGAAAAAACAGAGTTGTGTTTATTTGAATTAAAATTACTGTAGACCAAGCCTAAATGTAGTTCACACTAAATTCTTAGAACTGATTTGAAGGAAATGAGGAATTTATTATCAGCTTGTGTTTCAGTTCATTTGTATTCCTGGTCCTTCTCCTTTCCTTTTCACTACAAAACATTTCTCAGGCTTGTGGACTTCCAAGCAGGGGTTCAGAGATGCAGCCAGGCAGGAGTCCAGAGCGAAGAATGAATTATTTATTAAATTTACAATACCATTTATATATTCTAGTTCCATAAAGCAATTGAACAGTGTTCACACTTCTCCTAGGGTGATTGGTCAAAGTCTCAGACACCCACTTAGAAATGTTTTTTCCTAATATAATGTACACAAGGTCAGAAGATACCAGATACGAACACTATTTACAAAAACCCTATCTATTGTTTACACAGCTTACACAGCAAAGGAAAAGTTCTCACAGAATGAATGTAAGAAGAGAAAATTTCCCTGCTAACAGCATGTCAGCATCCACAGAGACCTGCAGATATTTGAGCGTTTATTCCAATTATAATATTTGTAAAGCAGGGTAAATAATTGGCATGGCTAGTGCATGCCAGGCACGTGCTTAAATAAGCTACATCAATGCTACATATAGCAAAAGCAGAATTGATCCACGCTGGAATGACAGTGAGTGATTAGGAGAATCATACAGGATGTAACTTAGTGATTTGATTTGTCTTGTCCCCGTCAGGCAGGAGAGCTGAATTTGTCTTTGTCTTTCCTTTTCAAGATGACTGCCCATAGTGCTGGGCCATTTTTGGTTTGATGTCTGAATCCTTCTCTGTCTCTTTCTCCTCTTCATTTTTCCCTCTGGGATTAATTTTGGGGGTTTTTTTGCATTACATGGCCTTTGGACAAGAATCATTATTTTTCAGAAGGTGCATAGGTGCAGAATGGAAATGTAACTCTCATGTTTCCTCTCTGTTAGAGAAGTCTCATTAAGATGCACAAAAAATGAAAAACTCTGGATATTTTTGAGGTGTATGTTTTAAAGCAGATGTAAATTCATATCTATATTCTAAGAATATTTATAAATGCTGTTTACTACTAAATTTCCAGGTGGTGATACTAAAAGGGCTTCCATTTGAATGATAGAGTTACTGTCTAGATGATGATTAATGGGAATAGTTCTTTATAATCCTTCCCTTGCTGACATCAGTAACTTTGATCTTTTCCTGGTTGTACCGGTGGCTACACATAAGTTATGAATATATGGAAATAAGTTCTAGGGATATGTTGCAAGTAAGCAGATTGGTAGTTCTTGTTCCATTTCCATTGTTGAAGAAGAACTCAGATTATTTTTGGACTTTTCATGGACCTCTGACTAGGTTAGCATTAGTCTTTGATTGACCCAGTAAATTTTAGGCTACTAAGCTTGACTAGTGAATGTAAAGGAGAAAGTCGCAGAGCCTAGGTGGTTCCTGTGTCAGCAACTTCTCAGTAGTAGGGAGATTTATGTTTGTTACTTCAGCTGTCAGATTATGCTCACTCCAAAAAAGGGTGAAAAGGTTGGTTCCCTAAATGGTGAAATAATTCTTCCTGCTCTTTGTGACTCTTTTGTATTGCTGGAGTTTATTAGAGAAAGTTTGATTAGATTGCATGCTTGGGGGGTCTTGGGGAAAACAGAATATTCTGTAGTCAGTAGCATGTAGGCTTTTATCAAACTGAGATAGTCTTCAAGGGCCGGAAACTTAAAATACAGTCATTCCTGCTAGTTCCATTTTTAGGCTCAACAAACCAAATGTTAAAGCTCCACAAGTAGGGAGGGAAATTTAATTTGACTTCCTCCTTTTTAGAGAGAATCTAATTAAAAAGTTTCACCTGGATGAGCACAGGCTGTAAAACAAGAAGAGTGTAATGAAAAAGACCAATCCTATCCTCTTAGTATTACTATTTGTAATTGGACTTGAATGAAATGTGTCAAATCTGTGTTCCTGGGTATCACATCAGTAATAAGCAGTTCAGCTGCTGTACTTCTCTCCTAAAGCTGAAAATGGAATCCAAATAATCTTGACTCTGTGGTCTCAATTCACCCTGTGATGTTACCAGGTGAAAAAGCAGAAAGTGCACCTGTAAATTACTTTAATCATCTATCTAAATCACTGGTCACTGATTTCCTGAAGGTTTAAACAGGTCAGTTGCCTCTGTCTTTAGGAATTGTTCGTCATGTTTTTCTGGGATTCTTTTAATCTTTCCCCATTAGTTCAGCCTCTGCTCTCAGTCCGTTTCTTACATTTGAAGTACCTCGATAGTCTGGAAGTTGTTTTTATTTATCACATCAT
>VWPU01001717.1:0-20408 GCA_013398955.1 Callaeas wilsoni | reverse complement strand
TGGCGGGGCGCCGGCAGCGCCGTCCCGGGCCCCTCAGCGGGCGGGCCCCGCGCCGCTGCCGGCCGTAAGTGCGGGGCGGAACGGAACGGGACGGGACAGGCGGCTGGCCCTGGGCCCGGCCCCGGCTCCGTGCGGACCCTCGGGATGGGCTGGAGCGGCTCCGGGGGAGCAGGAGCGGGGGCAGGCAGGAGCTCTGAGCCGGGCTGACCGCCGAGCCCATCCCTGCCTTCCTCCCGTGCTTGGCTGGGTGAAGAGGTCTCGTAAGCTCAGCGTGGCTTGCACAGGTTTTATACCGCAGTTGTGAGGTGTAAGCCATCTGAACTGCTTGTTTGGAGCTGCTCCGTAATCCTCACCCTTACCCTGCCGGGCCTGTGGGACCAGTGCGTGCTGCTGCTGCACCTGGTCTTTCCAAAATTCACTTTACCCCTGCGGGAACCCACTGAGGAGCAGCAGGTGCAGCAAAAATCTGGTGAAAGTGTGAGCACTCAGCGTTGGACTCTCGGTAGTGTCAATGACAGTGGTGAACTTCAGCTAAATCCGTGTCAGTCGGTGCCACAATGTGTCTGTTACATGACCCAATAACTACCTAAAACCTTGAAGGTTGATAATTTAGAAAATAGGTATATTAAGCCATAGGGAACCTAAAAATGTTGTGAAGGGTCTCACATTAAGAGGCTCAGTATAACTAAGTTATGAAGACCGCCTTGATTTTAACTGTTGTTTATTTCCATTCTAGATAAGCATCTGATAAAGAAAGATGCTAGAAAGAGAATTGTAAGTATTTTGCCTTTTGTTCAGAAAACAAAGTAAAAAGTGCAGCCTCTTTCATTATAATTCCATTATAATTTGAGTGTGTGTATATTGGCAGCCGTAGGCCCATGGCTGTGTCACTGTGTGGTGGTGGGTCTGTCACTGACTCATACTCTGTGCAAGGTTATGCTGGTCTAGTTCTGAAAATTGTAATAAAATTGTGAGAGATTTGTACAGGAATAAAATTGTGAGGGCTGTGCACAGGTGGCAGTTTGGGTTCAGTGTTGCATGTGTAGCCTTGCCATTGCCCTATATAACCCCTCCGGGCTACAAACTATTTTAAGACAGTTGAAAAAAATATTCTCTTCGTTTATATTAGTTGTTTAGGTTTCTGAAAATAAAAATGTAATGCCTCTTAAGGTTTAAACTATCTAGAGAATGGATGCTGAAATGATTACTTCAGCTGGCACTTCCTTTAAGCTGAAAGTCAACTTGGAGTCTCTGAGGTGGGTTGTGGCAGAGTGAGGAGCAGCAGGAGACCCTCGGGAACTCCTGGAGTCCTGGGAAGGGGAAGGAAGCTGGAAGCAGGGCAGGGGCTGGCTGTGGGGTAGCAGGAGGGAAGGCTGCCCCTTGCCTGGCAGGGACAGTTGGTTTATGTCTGCCAGGGAGGGAAAAAGTGGTGGTGTGAGAGAGTCACAACATCCAAACGGATCCCCAGTGCCTTCCCGTGAAATAATCTCTTCCCAGCGTAGGGGGCTGGCATGTTGGAAGGGGCAGGGTGCATTTTGAACGCCCCCTTCGCTGCTCTGCCACAGTGTGGGTCTCAAAGTGACTCTGTTTTCCACCAGATCTGTATCGAGGGCAACATTGCAAGTGGAAAAACAACATGCCTGGATTATTTTGCGCAAACTACCAGCATTGAGGTACTGGATGCACATTTCTTTGTCCTTATTTCCATCTGAGCAGCTGCTTGTCTTGGCAGATCCAACACTTTAGAAGTGCTGTCCTTGGGTGCACGAGGAGGGAGCAGCAGGGGCTGAGCCAGGGGCTTACAGGGGCACCACCCCAACTTTTTATAGTCAAATTGCAGCAGAGAAATGCAGATCACATGTTGTATGCACTGGGTGCCAACGTATCGGTAAAACCCATGAATCAGAGTTTGTACCTTTATAAAATAACAGCAACCCACAGAGCACGGGCATGTTTGGACTTGCCTGTTTGCCATTTCGTGTCACTGAAATCTCAGATGGGTCTAGTAAAAGCAAAGTAATGAGTAATTATGTAAACATACTGATGCCACGTAGAGAGATCCCAGCGAATAGATGGCTTTTTTTAAAAAAGGAAAACCTGTTAGAACTGTTTCAGGAGATTTCTTAGACTGATCTGGTGTTTGATTTTGTGTTGCTTAGAACCAGGTTAAGGGAAGGGCAGGCTTGTTGTATTTTAAACAAAATCAAGATCAAACCTCAGTGAACCGTTGTTTTTGTGTACAACAGATATTAATGCTTTCCCCAACAGACCTGGCAGCACATTTGGTAATAAGTTTCAGGGATCCTCATAGAAATGCTGGGTCACCAGATGTTATTTGGTAATTTAATAGGAATTGTCCTTGTGAAGTCATTAACCGTTAATCCAAAGAATAACGAACTTTAATTTGCATATAGTGCAACATTTTAAAAGTAGCTAGTTAAGTTCCCAGGCTGATGAGATTCTCCTGGGCCTGGCTCTACAGTATCATTGCAGATTTAGACCCTGTTTGAACCAGGCAGGTCTCTTGTGATTTTACCTATTAAGGGTAGAAGCTTTTCTGATTTGTTTTGTAAAATACTTGAATACACAGAACACAAAAATAAAATGAAAATGAACGTGGTAGCAGTCTGATCCTCTTCCTTTGCTGGCAAGTGTTACTTTCTGAGAAATTAATTGTGAGGGGATGGGCTTGTCATTGACTTGCTAAGTACTCTCCTAAGCTGTTCTTTCCCTTACATGGCACTGATTTTGACTCAAAAAAAATGAAATTCTCTCCAGGCTTATGAGGTAATCTAATCAGTGTTTAAAAATGCTAAGAAGACCTTGTATATTGACATTTCTCTATTTTTAGCGGTGTTCATTATTACCTTTTGTGTTACAGAGTTCAGTGCTGGTTTTTTAAGAGGGATGAGCTTTCCGATACAACTCCTGGATACTCTGGTTTACTGCACAAGCATTCCTTAAAAATAGTTGTACACTTGTAGGGTCACTTTACGTATTTTGACTCTAAGATGCGTTTAACACAGAGTAATTCTTTTTAACCAGGTTTTGAAGGAACCCTTGAACAAGTGGAGGAATGTTCGAGGTCATAATATCCTGGTGAGTGGCAGAAATTATTTCTGCAGTTACAGTGCCTGTTCTTTTAGCAGGTCATGTGATGGCTTTTTGTCAGCCGGCAAAACTGTTACAAAAGGTGTGATCCAAATCTCACACAGTGAAAAATTAAAGAGCTTCTACTGCGATTAAGGCATGCATGTAATAGAAACATTGCATATAAAATGGGGTTTTGGCAAGGACTGGGTGTCCAGTGGGGTGTGAGGTAAAGCAATTCCTAGGAAGGTGAGCCCTGAGTGTGACAGTTGTTTCTAAATGCACTTACGCCTGTTTCAGAGAAGGGCAGGATGTCACTGGAGGTGAGGGGTGGATGCGCTCAGTCAATGTTGTTTGGCTGGAGTTCTGTGAACAGCTCTGGTGTCCCCAACATAAGAAGGACATGGAACTGTTGGAGCAAGTCCCGAGGAGGCCATGGAGGTGCTGAGGGGGCTGGAGCACCTCCCCTGTGCAGCCAGGCTGGGAGAGCTGGGAATGCTCAGCCTGGAGAGGAGAAGGTTGTGTGGAGACCCCACAGCACCTTCCAGGGTCTGGAGGGGCTGCAGGGAACCAGAGAGGGACAATTCCTCAGGAGCTGGAGGGACAGGACAAGGGGGAAAGAGGACAAACTGAAAGAGAGGCAGTTTATGTTGGATGTATGGAAGAACTCTTCCCTGTGAGGGGAGGCCCTGGCACAGGGTGCCCAGAGCAGCTGTGGCTGCCCCTGGATCCCTGGCAGTGCCCAAGGCCAGGCTGGACAAGGCCTTGAGCAACCTGGGATAGTGGGAGGAGTCCCTGCCCGGGGCAGGAGGGTGGCACTGGATGACCTTTAAGATCCATTCCAACCCCTCAACACTGTATGAATCTGTGATCCTGTGGCTGCTGCAGATAAGGAAAATTCAGCCCAGTGAGGTGTTGAGGGCTTCTGTTCTCTTTTGGGTGGCCGAAGCTTCTTGGAACTGTTCCCCACAGGGATGTCCCTGGGTCCCAGCTGCACCCTTTGCTGGGTGCTGGAAGTGGTTCCTGCTGTCAGCCCTGTGCTTGGGGCTCACCTCTGCAGAAATCCCGTGGCTGGCTGAGGCAGGGATCTGGGCTCAGGCTCTGTGGAACCCGCGGTGTGGACACACCCCAAACCATACTTGCCCTAACGTGTTCAATGCCATCAGCGTTAGCACAGGCCCTCTGGAAAAGTAAATTGTTCCTCCTAGGAGTTGCTGATGCCTTTCTGGTTGTTAGTAAAGGCGTGGGGCATGTGTTGCACAACACCACAGCAGCCTTGGAGCACTGGGAAAGCCTGATCTTGGGCAGGGAGAAAAGGAGAAGGTCAGACTTGTGGGCTGAAGCTGTGCTCCTGGCTTAAAACTTGTCACCTCAGCCAACAGACACTGAATGATGTTTTGAGGGAGATCCTTTCTCTGGTGTGCAGGATAGATTGTTGCTTGTGAGTTATGTGTGTGGAATTGCAGCAATCAGAAGGTGGAAGAGCTACCTGAGAGCTGCTGTGAGGATCCTTTGGGAAGAACAGCTGTCTGTGTTAAAGGACACTTTTTCTGAGGCCCAGAGCATACTCAGAACCCTGTGTGATTTCTGGGTGGACTGGGTGCACCGAGAGTCTCCCAGTGCACAAAGATAGAGTAGGAGACAGGCTTTTTTCATTACTTGCTTCTGACTGTTCCCTGTGCAGAGTAACTAATTCCTGCTGACTTCAGCCAGCCTCCCCCTCAGTGTCTGTAGGGACGGGGCCGTAATTCCACATCTCCATTGCGGAGAGCAAATGGTCACTTAATTCTTGTCAAACCTGGTGTCAGCTGTTTTAGTGCACTTCTTTTAGCAATGCTGTTGTACTGCAAAAGCTTCCTAAATACCCAGCTTCCTGTTGTGCTGCTTGTCCTAACAAATGTCCATTTGTCTTGCTTCCATCTCTGACCCCAGGGCTTAATGTACCAGGATGCATCAAGGTGGGGGATAACTCTGCAGACCTATGTCCAGCTGACCATGCTGGAGCAGCACACCAAGCCCATGGTGAGGAGACTTCTTCTTTTAATTTGAAAAGTAATTAGATGTGGTTATGAGTGCTAAATCCTTTTAACCTTGTATTCAAGAGCTGAGATGCTGTGTGTGTTCATTCTTTGTTCCTGCAGTGAGTAGGAATTCCTGTGGTGCAGACATTGATATGCACAGTGTGTGCTCTGGGGGTAAAACCTCTGCCTCCTGCCTGCCCACAACTTCCCCAAACCGATCCTGCAGTTTGGGCACACCCTCAGGAGCTAGGCTTGCACAAATCATTTCATGTCAGTGACTTGTCTGTAATGTCATTATTTCGAATCTTTGGCAAACACTAAGTAATCTCTTGTTAGAATTCACAGGACTGCTTTGTGCTGTCTAGTACAAACTTAGCCATTGCTGCTTCCGTTTATGCAAAATACTTCCACTACCATTTTCTATTGCTTTTTCAGATGGTTTACATCCTTTTCTTAATTGCAATTTTTTTCTTTTTAATATTAATTTTCATGTTTTTATCAAGATTTATTAGTTCTTTCCTTCTTACACCTTTTGTTACATTCTGTGCTGTCTTCCATTCCCTGATTACAAGATGTGGTCTTAGATGCCATGCTTACATATTGTTCTTATGTTCTGTTTTCTGAGTTTGTGTCAGGGCATACTTTTAGCAGTGCCAGAATATGAGAGTGGTACTGCACATAGAATTATTAGGTTTTTGGAAGAGGTGTTTTTCCAGGACAATAGAAGTCCTGTTCTGTTGGAGAAGAAGTTCATTCAAGAATTCCTGATGATTTCCCAGCATTTCGATCTGAACTTTTTTGTCATTTGAGCCTTGCTGGAGCCAATTTTGCTCTGTTAGTGTGCAGAAACTGGGTGAGAAGTTGCTCTGCCAGGCCCAAGAGTGTCAGAGGGTCTCCCTGCTCCAACACGAAGTGCTGGTGGGACACATGCAGGGCTAAGGCCAGGGCTCTGTCAGCTGCAGTTATTTCTTTTGCAAGTCCTGTTTCCTTGCTCGAGTGTGTCTGATGTCAGCCCTGTGCTGTGACCCAGCAACACATGGGATGGGGCAGCAATTTGGGGAGCAATAGTTCCCATTGTCCTGCAGATCCCAAGTGGATTGCTGCTTCTTCTGCCGAGTTGCCTTCTGCTGTTACCTTTGAAATGGTGCCTGAATAACAAATTAGAGTAAAATCAGGAGTCCTTGTTTGTTTTGTGGTTCCCACCCTCCCAGTAAGTTTATCACAAGATCTGAAAATTGTGTTTCATATGTGCCATATGAGTCTGCAGAGAAACAAGCATGAAAATGTACAGAGTCAGGTTTTGTGTTGCAGATCTCCCCCATAAGGATGATGGAGCGATCGATTCACAGTGCAAAACACGTTTTTGTGGAAAATCTGTATCGGAGGTATGGGATGTGGTTTTCTACTTCACTTTCTTGGATTAACTATTTTAAATATGTATCTGATCAACTGATATTTTCTTTGGCAATGTGCATTTCAGTGGCCTGTGAAATCGGTCGGTTCTGTGTTGGAGTGGCAGTGGGTTTGGGATGGCATGTGCTGCCCACTTCCTGTAGGACTCTGGAAAAAACTTTTTATGGAAAACTGGAAAACTCCTGGGTATTTAGAACTCAGTATTATTTAGACACCATCTGTTACACCTACCTGCTCTCCAGCTGAATACCCAAATCTTGCTTGGCTCAAAAGAAACACGCTGGGCATGTGAAAAGCCATGAGGATATAAAGAATAACACTGTAGGAGGGAGAGAACTGGGCAGTGTTGTCCAGCCTGGCCATGCAGATTGGCATTTCTTGCAAGCAGGGACTTGAGTCCTGTTTTGCTCAGAATCAGGATTGACAGATGAAAATAGACTGGAAGCTTTGCTAGGCTGTTAGTGAAGAAAGAACAATCACCTATTACCTGCCCCAGGTATAACTCACCTGTCCCAAACTAACTGAAATAGTGCAGGAATCAGGTTGGTTTGTTAGTTTGTTTGGAATGCTGATCTTCTGTTGAGGAGTGTACGCAACAGATGGATTTTAGTGGGGTTTTCAGTGGCCCTGAGGGACAGAGTTTGTGCCACAAGGTGTCATCCATGCTGCACGAGCACCTGTCTGCCACGGGAATGGCTTTGGAAGTGGGGAGGGACACACATTATTCATCCCAGTCCACACACAGTGGAAGCAGCCTGGAATAGCCTCAGTTTTAATTACTGACTTCTTTTTTCATTGTAGACAAAGTGCTTTTTTCCCAAAGATATAGTTGCTATGAGGCTACGTCTGCTTGTGTCAACTCTGTGAATTAAGTTAATAATAACAATTTTAAGGGCATCTAAGATGTTTTGTGGCTCCATCACTTTTTAAATGATGGACAAAAGGCATTTGCTTTGTTTTGTCACAGCAAGCTAGAAGGCAGCTGATCAGCAAGCCGAAAGAAAAGGATGTGTAAAAGGATTATAAATAAAACAAGGAATAACTGAGGAATGTATGAAAGTAGCTGTTTTGTGACACATTAAAAATGAGTAAATCTGGCTGTGTTAGGTGAGTTTTAAATGTGTGCACGTGAGTGTGCAGAGTGTGCTGTAGGTGAGCACTGCACTTCACTGTCCTTCTGAATCCCTCATTAGTTATGATAGAAAACTTGCTCTGTTCACATTGAACTTAGGCAGTAAAAACTTGACTTGGTAGGAGTCAAATGTCAGCAAACTCTGGAAATGAAAACACCATTTTGTGCTTTCTATATTCCCTGTATCTTTATGGATCTTGAGCCAGAGTCCTCAATTACCCAGGGAAAGCAAAGGCTTGTTGTCTGCTGGGCAGGTCAATGCAGAATTGACTTGGATGTATCTGTCTTTTAGGGTAGGAACAGTGAAGCTTTTTCTTATTTCCAATTCCTTTTAACCTTCCTGTTTCTTCCATCTATCCTGGAGAAAAGTAGCAGAATCAGAATTTGGCTGATGTGGATCCCTGCTTCCCAGAATTGATGTGTTAGAAGAGTAGCAGTGACCACTGTTACCCCATTTCTGGATGGCAGATCAAGATGGGAGGTGGTACAAACAGGGATTTTGCTTTTTTCCATACTTAGGGAAATATCTTTATTACTTTTGCTCAGTTTTGCCAGTGATCAAAGCATGTTGCTGGAGGAATGGTTTAGAAATCTGTGGAATATTTTTCTTCAGTCCTATTTAAAAGGGCACAACTGGTCTTAATCATTCAGCTGGAGAGCACAGGAGCCTCCCAACTCCATATTTTAAAAAATTTTTCTATTGCAGAAGCATTTAGGAAAGAGTGTGGAGTATGTGTTACTGTCACCAGTTTTGAAGACAGGATACTGTAAAATTAGTAATATTTGACAATTAGGAATATGGTAATAAGTGAAAATGGATATACTAATAAAATCATAGTATGTGAGAATCAGCATGTCCTCCCTTTTACTTGAGTTGTCTGATATTTTATTATTTTTGCTGAGATAACTTCGGGACGTTTGTCTCCAACATTCTGTGCTCTCTGAGTTCAGAGTTCCAGTTAAGCATATTGAGTATTTCACTACTCTTTCCACAAAACATTTCTTACAGTGGGAGCAAATTTATTGACACATTGACATTATATTTTTGCTGCCTTTTACCGTGGCTCCTATAAGGAATTGTTGGTGCTGGTCAGTAAATTCAGCCCTTCTGGTGACCTGCCCTGGGACAGATTAGAACTCATGCTGATACAAAGAACCTGAGCAATAAATACAATTGGCACTAATTTATTGTTATGGTGGGAATGTCACTGAGGTAATGCTTTTCTTCCTGGTCACCAAGTAATTATTTCTTAACTGTAGTGGAAAAAACAATGTTTGCAACTGCTAGAAATATAAAATTTATGCTCATAAGTACTTAAAAAAAAAAGGAAAATATTTGGTCTTTTTATTGTATAAATAATGGTTTACATGGCCTTCGATTTGGCTGGGCATAATGTTGGTCTTTTCACAAATGTTGGTGTAAATGGGGAGGGATTCTGCTCAGGTGAGCAAAATGAGAGTTTGGACCTGATCTCTGCGTGCTGCTCAGTGAGTGATGCCTCTTGTGTTTGTGCAGTGGGAAAATGCCAGAGGTGGATTATGCTGTCCTAAGTGAATGGTTTGACTGGATCCAGAGCAACATCGATGTTTCAGTTGACTTGATAGGTAACAGCTTGGTGGGTCTGGAGGGGTGTGTTTGTGGGTGGGTTTCCTTTCTGGGAGAAAACATAATTCTTGTTTCTTGGCTCATAAAGAATCACATTATTCAGTGTAAAGGTGAGCACCATCAGACAGCTTGGGTTTGTGAGAGGTTCAGGGGTTGATTCATGGTAGTGCCAAAGGGGAGGCCCAGTGGTGGTGCCCAAATCAGGTTTCTTCCCTTCTATAGTTTGTGAAGTGAGTTTCTTCTTTGCCTTTAAAGCTGATCCTTGAACATAACTATTACAATTTTTGTTCCTGCAGTTTATTTGCAGACATCTCCCAAAGTTTGTTACGAGAGGCTAAAGACACGATGCAGGGAAGAGGAAAAAGTCATTCCTCTGGTAAGGAGTTCCTCTGATATATGTGGTTACAAGGAGCTTTGAAAACATGATGATTCCAGTCTAAATACTAAAATTGTATCCTGAGTGTATTGCCAAGGTGTGGTGCAGCTGTTTCCACTGCACACTAAACCCTGAGTATTTAATTTTGATTTATTTTAAAAAAATGGTCTGTCATGCACACTTGTCGGAAGCGGAGGGAGACAAGTACATCCTATGATGGTCGACAAGCCTCAGTTTATTGCTCATAATGCATACATTTTATAAGAAACTTAATAGGCTCATGCATACTGCAAAACTAAAGCTCAGGATTGGTTAGTACTCTAAAAATCAGCTCCTCCCAGACCTGCATTCCTGCGGTTAGGGCTTCAACATTCTTTTCGTTTTTCTCCTCCTTGCCCATGCTGATATTGTAACTCCTTGCTGTTATCCTCCTTTCGCTCTGTCCCTCCTTTCGCATCCTGTTCTTGTATAACTTTACTCTCAAGAACATGCTGGCTTTGTGCTTTGCTACACTTGCACAAGCTCGATGTTGCTATCATAGCTCCTTTCACTGAGCCAGGCTTGTGCCAGGCTCTCCACACACACTGACTCTCCCAAGTGTTCCGTTCTAGTAATGAGTGCACTGTAGCTGACTTTAGGTGCAGTATTAATCCACTGGTAATCTTCTCTAAGATGTAAAAATCAATTGCTTTTGTACCATTAAATGGCATAAAGGCACCCAGGGGAAGCACAGATACCTGGCCTTGCAGGTGCTGAGATTTGCCTGGGCACTTTGTTGTCTGCTGTCAGCAGGGTGTTTGTGCATGAAAAGCGTCTCTGCTGTGGCTGAAAAGAAGCAGCTCCTTGAAAATTGTGGGCTTGAGAATCTGCTTTAAAACAAACTGTGGTAATGGAAGAGTGACCTTCTGTGCCAGTTTACAGAATGGCCCTTCGTGCCACAAGGCTTCTAAAGAAGCCTGACCAGACATAAATGCAGTTCCCTCTGCATGCCCTCTGCAGCTCTGGGTGGGTGGCTCAGGAGAAGCAATTGTCAGTTGAAGATCTGTGCAAAGAGCTAAATTTTGGGCCATGTGAAATTCTGCCTTGAGAAAAAAATCCTGCTGGAATGGATTTGAAGAGCCCTCGTGTTATTTTGCAGCTCTGCTGAAGAGGAGGGGAGCAGTTATGAATGAACAATGTGAACTGGTCTCCATGAAGAAAAAAACCAGTTGATGACAGGCAGAAGAGCTTTTAGAGGAAATTGAGTTACGAGAAAGTGAACTGGGAATTTTAGGGAAATGTATTGACACAGAAAGTGCCTCCCATATATATTCTTTGCAGCCTTGCCTTTTTTCTCCTTACTTTGTTGTATTTTTCTCTGTAAAATCTTGAACCACAGTTTACCTGTGGGAGAGAATCATGGTTGCTTGATCTTAAAAGGAGCTGAGAGCCCTGTGCTCCTGTAAGCTGTGTCTTTGAGGCCTTCACGGAGTTAAACTTTGTACGGGGAATTAAGTTTTCTCAAAAACCTTCTGATGCTTTTTATTTTTTGTTAGTGGAAGATATGTGTTGCAAGCTTTTATATGTGTCTCTGCTTCCCAATGGATAAAGATTGCAATGTGTGTGTCATCCCTGGGCATTTGTGTTATTCCAGTGCCTCTTTTCTAGGAATATTTAGAAGCTATTCACGAGCTCTATGAAGAGTGGCTCATTAAACGGGCACTGTTTGAAGTCTCCTGCCCAGTACTTGTGAGTATTATTTTAATTATAACCAATTAGCATGTGGGGGATTGTGCTTTCCAAATAGTTAAGAGCATTGTTTAGTGGTAAAAGTAATTAAATCTGCTTTTCTGATAACCTTTGGAGAAGGACAACCTCAGAAAAAGGTGATAGCTGTTAGTCTATAGCATAAAAGTGGGGTCTGCCCCCTCTCCAGTGGAATTTGTGGGGCTGTTCACTGGGATTGCTTGCAGGATCAGCCGTGTAGCTTTTCAGGGAATGCCAAATTCCCAACAGAAAGCAGCTTGGACAGATCCCTAGGAGTATCCCAGTTTGGCTGCACTCTAGTCCTGTTCTAGTCCTGTTCTGTTCTGCTCAAAAGTTTTATGGTGTCAGTTACTTCCAGTGCTCATCTTCTTCTTTCCAAGGTTATTGGAGCTGACCATGACATGCAGAAAATGATAGAAAAGTATGAAGAAAACCGGGACCAAATACTGAACCCACCTAACAGACAACACCATTTATAGAGGCCTGTGATTGTTGTATCAAAAATCGTATTTTGAGGTCTGATATGATATTTTTAATATTTAAATATAATGGGTATTGTTTTTGCACTATGCTTTTTAGGATGCTGTGGACTTAGAGCTCTGAAATGATCAGATACCAATCAGGAGCAGAATATGAGCCAACTCCTTTTGTGTTTCTAGGTTCTCCATCAGCTTTACTCTGTCAGTTCTCATCAGCTAAAATATGGTTGTTTCCCTCATTTCCCACTTCCCTGCTGCTTCCTGGAAGTAACTTTAGTTTCTTCCTTTTTTTTTTTTTCCCCAAAGACAACCCTGTTTTTGTAATTTGAAATAAATGGTTTGTTACAACGCCCCTCTGAGGGAGGGTAACTGAGGATCCTCTTAATAACCCCCTTGGGGTGAATTGGGGTGAAAAAACACCAAATGGCCAGGGTGTGTACGAGGGAGGTTTATTTATTACAGAGCTGTCAGCCTGGCCCCGGTGCCCAGCAGATCATGCTGAGTGTGAGCACATGGGATAACCACGGGGTCAGACCCAGCCAGTCTGGGTTTAGGAGGGGCAGGTCCTGCCTGGCCCGCCTGATCTCCTTCCATGGCCAGGTGACCCTCCTGGTGGATGAGGGAAAGGCTGTGGATGTGTTTCCCTGGAATTCAGCAGTGTCTTTGACCCCCTCTCCCATGGCATCTCCTGGAGAAGGTGCAGCCTCTGCCTTGGCCAGGGGCATCCTTGGCTGGGAGAAGAACTGGCTGATGGCCGGGCCCAGAGGGTGGTGGGGAATGGGATCTCCCTGGGATCAGTGTTGGGACCGGTCCTAACATCTTTATGGATGATCTGGAGGAGGGGACTGAGTTTGCCATCAGCGAACTGGGGGTGATAGCCAGCTGGGTGGGAATGGGATCTGCTGGAGGGCGGGAAGGCTCTGCTGAGGGCCCTGGATGGATGTGCTGAGACCGCTGCCCTGAGGTCCAACAGCGCCAGGGGCCGGCTCCTGCCCCTGGGCCACATTAACCCCCTGCAGCTCCAGGCTGGGAATCTGGACGTGGCACTCAGTGCTCTGCGCTGGCTGACAAAGTCGTTGTCACTTTGTACAGGCTGGACTCTGACCTCGGAGGTGGTTTCCAACCTCAGTGATTCTGTGATTGTCAAACAATTTAATTGCAGCTGAAAGGACAGGTGCAGCTCTTTGGGTTCTTTTCTAGACAAGTACAAAAATACCACGAAGTATAGAAAGCAAGGGTAAGAGGAGATCGTGGAAAGATCTCACAGCAACGAGGCTTGACTGTTGGAATTTTCATGTTGGAATTTTCGTGTCCATGGTCAGATCAACGTTCAGGGTTGATCCCTTGGGGTGAGACCCACCAAACAAAAGGTTCAGAGGGTGAGACATTCCATTTAGCATGGGAACACCTGTACCCCTCTCCAGGGAAAGGATTCTTCCCGGCAGCTCTAACATTGGGCCATGCAGAGCTTTGGGTGGAGCCTCCCTGGAAGGAGTCAGGGGCACTCTGGGGGCCTGGGTGGTCTCGATCCCCCTCTGGCTCCTGCCCACCTCTGCTCCTGTGCTGTGTGGGCACCATGGGCCCTGCTCCAGGAAGGTGCTGCCCTACTCTCTGCTCCTCTGTAGCTCTTTCCAGGCACATCCTGAGCGGCCATCAGGTGCCCGAGGCACAGCAAGGCATTGACTCCTTCCTGCCCAGCCTTTCCACAGTTCACACAAGACGTGGGATGTTCATTTTTTTTCTTGGAGGAAGGAAATGAAGTGCATCGAGTTCAAGCAGCTTTGTTAAACAGATTTTACCAGTTTGAAATGGTGTTTTGCTCTAATCCTGCCCACATTAGTGCAATTTCATTGAATTCAGGAAGTTCCTTCTGCTCAACAGGATATCACAATATGGCTTAGTTCTGAAGAGAACTGCACTGGTAGTCCCACTGAATTGAGTGCAAAAAAATAAAAAACCCTTCAAAACAGAGTTTTTGTAAGTGACTGCAGAATGGCCCTGAGGGCTCTTTTCAGCTAGGTTTTTATAGAGGGCTTATTTTATTTCTGTTCATGAGATCCTCAGCCCTGCTCTGGCTGAGCTGAGGAATAGTGAAAATACAGGGTGCATGGGACTGTGTTTGTTATTGTTTTCAAATGTTTCTAAAAAAAATCCTGGAATTGATTTCTTAACTGTTTTGCATTCTTTGATTTTACTTCTTTTATAAAGAAAAACACAGATGGTTCTTTGAGTTTATATCATGATCAGTTTATTACAGCCTGCAAGTACTTTGAGAGTAGAGAAAACCAGTGGGGGTTTTATTCTTTATTTATTCTTTTATTCAGCACTTGTTAAATGAAATGCTGAGTTGCCGTTCACTTGTGCTTTACCCTCTGGGTGTCGTCTTCAAGGGAATCCCTTCAGTGCAGCACTTGGACTGCTCTCACACTGATTTTCTGGGTAATTTTAGGGGAATGATTCCTAAGTACAGAATATATTATTTCCCCGACTGGTTTTGGTTGGTTTAGCTGGAGCAAGCAAGGCTTCATTAGCACTTTGATGACTTTTTACAGACATATGTCTGGCACTTACTGCAGAATAGAAACATTCACTTGCGTGGCTTTTCAACAATATCTGATGGTGCTGGTTTGCAGATCACTGCTTTTGTAGGGTTGTGGTTTGCCTACAAACCATTGCACTGAAAGAACCACACCAAGTCAGGAATTGCAGCTCCTGTCCTGTTACTCCCATCTGATGAGCTGCTTTTTTCCTAAATCACTGCAATGTAATAATGATGAGTGCACGGAGAGAGCATTTCCTAGTGAAGTACTAAGATGGTACTAAAGCTTGTGATCCCAGGAATGCCATAATATTGCTCTGCTGTAAATCTTTAGAATTCTAGCTTAAAGTAAGATTTTGTGTGCTAAGTAATTCTCTTACTTATTGCAGCTTATTTGTAGGGGGATACTAGATATTCTTTATACTTTCTGTTAAACTTTCTAAGAGTCCAGAAGAACAATTTCTTTGGAAATGGTTCTATAAGTTTGAAGCTCAGTCATCTGCAGTTTGTTCTTAATTCTAATTTCACTATGGATATACATTTTGCGCAGTGCAGAAAATGTCACTTAATGGTTTAGTAGAGAGAATCTCACAGCCCAAAGGATGCCACTGTTACTTGTCAGGACACAGCCCTGGGAACACTTTTTGTTCCTAACACCCATTTCTCACAACCCCACCCAGAGCTGAAGGCAGTCCTGTCACCTGGTGTTACCTTGGCCAAAGTTCTGTTTCTCCTACACTGCTGGAATCAGGGGATGGCAGAATTTCAACCATTAGTTGTTCAAAAAGCAAGTCTTTATATTTTAGTTCCTGAGGTTTTTCTAGTCTAATCCATGTGTGCTCCTGAATTTTTTGGGGGATGAAAGTCAGTTATAAACAACTCATACTAAATAAATTTCAGCTAATATTTTAACTATACATGAAAGGCATCTTTTAGCATTCAAAATTGAGCTCCATATTAGCCACTGTGAAGAAAATTACCCCAGCCCAAACCAGCACACATCTCAGTGCTACTGAAAAAGCTACTTGAACCAGTATGAAAGTATCTTTCTAGGTAACAAGTGTATCACAGAATCCCAGAATTTTTAGGGTTGGAAGGGACCTCCAGAGGTCGCCCAGTCCAACCCCCCTGCCCAGGCAGGGTCACCTGGAGCAGGTGACAAAGGAGCATGTCCAGGTAGGTTTGGAATGTCCCAGAGAGGGAGACTCCACGCCCTCCCTGGGCATCTGCTCCAGTGCTCTGCCCCCTCCAGGAAAACAAGTTCTACCTCATGCTGAGGTGAAACTTTTTGTGTTTTATTTTATGGCCATTGCTCCTTGTCCTGCTGCTGGGCACCACCCAAAAGAGTCTGGCACCATCCTCTGACACCCCTTGGAGATATCTGTATAAAGAAGCACTGGAGACTGTGCTCAAGCACAGTAGCAGTGTGCTTTTCTAAATGAATTCAGAGTTGTGTGTGACAGGCTCTCAGTGCTGGGACCCCAGCTTCCAGCTGATCCAGCACTCCGGAGCTTTTCACACGGCACTCCCACCTGCAGGACAGCCCTGATCCTGGCTCTGCTGCTCACTGCAATTCTTCTCTGAGCACATTGTTTTCCTGCCGCTAAAATGGCAAAGAATGAGATTTTTTTCCCTTCATTTCAGTGAGACGAACTGGCTTGCAGAAAAATTCCGTGAACTCCTGGTACAGAATGAAGTGTCGGGAGCAGGGGCAAGGGAAATGGCAGCAGTAGCTGCACCTCTCTCTTCTGGTGGCAGTGAACAGTTACAATGCTCAAGGCTTCCCTTGAAAATTGTGGTGATGGCCACAAAATACTTTGGTAATGAACTGAGGCAGATATAAAACCTGTAACACAGGTCAATGCCTCTACAAAACCAAGCGTTCACAGGGCTGTTTCCCTCTTTAAAGCTAAAGGAATGTTACCAAACTTTCTAAACCTGTTTTCAGCTAGAAGTCAGGAGGAAGATTAGCTCAGACACAGCTTCAAAGGAATGCAGAGAGTTAACAGGAGTACACTTGGCATTTGTAAACCTGGGTCTTCCGGTTTAGAAGAATTTACCTTGTACTGCAAGAGTATTCCAGTCTGTGAATGAAAAAAAGGAAAGTATGATGCCCAGCTAAAGAAAACTGTCTAGCATTGGGAACAGCCAGAAGGAATCTGACTGATAAATTAAATTTATAAAAGTTGCCTACCCTTTACAAAGGTGACCATTCATGTTTCCTTGCGAAAGAGACCATTAAGAATTTGTGTAACTCCTGGTTTTTACTGTCCCAAAGCAGTGATGTGGTTTGGGTTTTTTAAAAACTGTTTTGACAAAGCTAATCACCTCCCTGACAACAGGATCAAGGCCACAGGTGAGAGGACAACCCCGCAGGCAGATTACAAACAAAGCCCTACAGCCTCAAGTGTGATGGCACAGCATTGCCTGGTCGGTTCTGTCAATGATGACATAAGGCTCCTGGGTGTCAGTCACTTGGGAATTACAGTTCTCCAGCTTCCCTTCACTGCCTCCGGCACAGTCACCTCCAGGCTGCACCAGGCTCCTCCTGCCCGGTGTGCTGGTCCTGCCCCCGTGTGAGGGCCGCACATCAATGCTTTGGGGGGGGATGTAGGTGAGGTTGGGGGGCTCTCTGACATGCCTGAAGCACTCAGAAGCTGGGTGTGCCTTAGCAGGATCCATGAACAGTCTCTTGCTGTCAGAACCAGTAGTGGGATCCTCTGTGTCCCCAGCAGTACAGCACAGACCCGAAGATGGCTCAGCGTGTGAAGCTGCTCTCTTGTGCAGCTCAGCATCAGTCAGGTATGTATGTTTTATTTTGGAGTGATTAAATTCTCTAACGTGCCTGTCACTTGTTCCTGCATATGCCATTGCCTCAGGCTGGCCAGTTTCCTCTACTGGATACATAAGTTCTTCCTGAGCATCCTTGATTTGTAGTTCTGTGAAGGTTAAAGACAGCTCACAAATGTCCTCTTCCCTGGGGACGCTGCAGTTTTGGGCAGAGGCAAAGTCCTCGTAGGGCAGAGACTTCAGCTCAGTGGGTTCATCACCAGGGGCTGGGTCTATGCAATTTATGGCATCATTAATTTCTGCTTCAATTGATCCTTCTGGGACTCCTGGAGCTTCAAACTCCAAGGTGTTTTTGCTGTCACAGGAGCTCTCAGCAAACATGGCAAAGGCTGGGGGCCCGCTGGCTCCGGGGGACAGAGGCGCAGGCCCGAGCGCTCGTGCAGCCGACTCTGCAGCCGCTGCCAAGGCACACTCCTCACTCAGACTGGCTCTTGGCTCCTTTTCCAAAGCCTTTGGAGAGAGATTCTCACTGAAAATCGGTGTTTGTCCTATGACAATGTCACTGTATTTGATGAGGAAGTCCTCGCTGTCTGAGCACTTGCCCGGGAGATGCGCGGTGTTGACGCCTGGCCTTTGGTGCTCCTGGAGGCTGCCGGGGGATGCAGCAGCTGCTGACTGAGCCACGTCCCCTTTGATCCTCGGATTCCCAGCAGCTTCAAAGAATACAGCACAGGTAGCTGAACACTTCTGCTGGGGAGCAAGGCACAAAGGTGTCTCACTATTCCCTTCATTTTCCAGACTTTCAGTGTCTCCTCCCTGGGGTGTCTGATCTTCGTCCTCCTCTCCTCGATGCTGATGTGTTTGTGTTCCCTGCTGCAGGCTCTTCTCCAAATTGCCATCTTTTTCTTCATTTGTCATTTCGAGGATGGCTTCACACTCAATTCTTGCCAGGAATATCTCAAATGCAGTCTGCTTTGTTTCCTCATTGTTTCTCTTTTTGACAAGTGAAAACTCTGTTGCCGTGGTTGCAACGTAACCTATCTTCTCCAGGACTGCTTTCACAATGTCCTCTGGGAGCACCGGCTGGATGTAGTAGACAAAATTCCCGGTGAAGGTCTGGAACAGAATGCAACATGGAAAAGCTGGTGAACAGTGGGGGAGTGGGGTGCAGAGAAATGTGAAGGAGTTCATTTCCTGAAGATCAAAAACGCTTCAAAACTTGCTTACTGATTTCAAAAAACTGCGTTCCTAGAAGTCTGAGTTTTGAATTGCAGTGAGTGAGGCTTTTCTAACAGCTCTGTTTTGGCAGCCTCTCAAGCATTGTAGCTTTGCTACAGCACATCAGTTTCAGTGAAGTTATGCCAGTTTAAACCTGCTGGGCTCTTGGCTAAGAGCACCAGTATGCAAAAGCAAGAGAGTAAGGGAATCGTTTTAGTCAAACTAGAGAAACTCAGAAATAAACCTTACGTGTTCTACTGAACCTAAGCTTTTTAAACAAACAGAGGTGCAAAGAATGAATCACTGAGGTCTTTTCCTAAAGAAACAAACATGATGCACTCACTGTGAATCACATTTCTGAAGTGGTGACAAGTCGGTAACATTTTATTTTTCCATGGTTCAGACTCCTGCTGTGAACTTTACTACCCTTGAATTAAACTGCCATTTTTTGAAAGCACCTTTCTGAAGAGAGACTATTCTAACAGAAATATTGCCCAAACACCTCAATTTGCACAAGCTGTCTGCAAAACACCAATAAAATGCTGCTGCTATGAAACAAAAAACCGTTCAACATTTGCTTGGTTTTAGAGCTACCCCAGGCACAAGGCCTAGTTTGTAAACTGGAACTGGTTTTTGGTTTTGTCTGAAACCCTGTGACAGGAGAGACTGTTCTGAGCTGGGCATGACCAACTCCTGGCAAGTCAGAACAGAACAGAGGTGGGAATGCAAAGTCACAATTTCCAGGAGCGGGGTACCTTGTTCTGAGGCTGCCCAGCCTGGGACAGACCAAGGCTGACCCCTGAACGTCAGCTGCACAAGCAGGGGGTTCAGGAGAACAAAACTGACCCCCAGAATGGCCACAGCACAATTCTCAGATAAATCTGTCAGCAGTGCTCTGCACTCCTCACCTTCTGCTCCTTCTGCGGGCACTGCAGGCACATCAGAGCAGGTGAGAGGCAGGACATGGGAAGTACTATTGCATGTACAGCCAGTAGCTTTTTATCAAACCTGCACGTGCACAAGGTACTGATGGTTCTCCAACTTGTGCCTTGCAGCAGAATTATTTCAGGCCTGCAGCACGCAGTCTTGCACTTTGGGTTACCCACAGTGGTCTCCAAAGTTTAATTTTAATGCAGCCTAGGATTCTCTTGTTAGGAAAAGCCGAATCCACTAAGTGTAGACCTGACTGTCTTATGCTTTGCCCTGCTTTAGGGAGATGAATGAGAAGAAGAGGAATCTCCAAGTGTTTGAGAATCCACAGGTGAGACCCAAGTGCAGGAAGAAGCACAGAAATGGCTTTTCCTCACCAGCACCTGTTGCCAAAGCAAGGGCAGCAAGTTTGCATGTGGGTGTTTGGGGAGCCTGTTTAAATGCGGGATGTGTGAAGTCGGCTGTGTCTTCTGGGCAATGAGACGTGTTCAGTGTGCTGGGGAAGTGGGGTAAGCGTGACCACCCTGCTAAAAAAGCAGCAGCATTTCCTCTTTCCAAGGGGCTTTCCCTGCCCACTCCACCAGCTGCAGGCTCTGAACCGGGATGAGTGACCAGAGAGGCACTGGCCCACCTGGCCTTTGGCACCAAGCCACTGCTAAAAACACCCCTGCTTATAGGCAGATTTTGGTTAAAGCTTAGTGTGATGAAAGGCAAAGCCTCTCAGAGTAGCTTTTACCTCCTCTGCTGTCTCGCACAACTGAGGGGCTCCGTTCCCGGCCCCGGAGCTGCTCAGCACTCCGGCCTCGGCAGGACAAGGCCCGTAAAGGCCAGCGAACGTCTGTGAGCAGCCCCCCGTGCTGGGCACCCTGCCCCGAGCAGGATGTGCCCCCGACCCCGCTCCCTGCCCTGAGCAGGGCCTGCTCCTGACCCGGCACCACCTCCCGGTGCCGTACCTTCAGGGAGCGGATCTCCCGGCGCCAGGGGCACAGCAGGAGGTTGACGCAGAGCAGCTCCAGCAGCTCCAGCGCCCTGAGCAGGTCGCGCAGGGCGCGGCCGCCCCGCGCCCGC